>NDFG01000412.1:2214-17947 GCA_002167245.1 Sporophila hypoxantha | reverse complement strand
TGTCCAGGTGAGCCACTATGGGACGAGGGTGGAGCCCATCCCAATCCAGGCTGGCCCGTTTGCCACAGCCTTCTGCACTCACAGCCCACCAAAGCAGCCCCGTGCTGGCTTCTCCTGCCTCAGCTGGGAGCTGGCAGTGTCCAGCTCTCCCATCCTAGATGAACTTGAAGCATTTGGTCTTGTCGTGGGGCAGGCGGGTCTTGAAGAGGACCGAGTCGACGCGGAACTGGGTGTAGAGCAGGGGCATGTACCCGTACACCTTCACAAAGAAGTTGATGCACTTGTGCCGCTCGTGGAAATGGGAATCGTCGTGGGAAAGAGCCTGGGGGCAGCCGGGGCAGCGGAAGGTCCAGCGGGAGGTCACCTGCCAGGAGGGACAGAGGTGTCAGGCACACTGCAGCCTGGCACTCGCTCGCGAGGACAGAGGTGTCAGTGCCGTAACTGCGCCACAGCCGCTGGGCACTGCCCAGGAGGACAGAGGCTGCGTGCAACTGCCCACACTGCCCCAGGTGCGCAGGCCGTGGCAGCTGTCAGGGCCAGGTACGGCAGAGGACATGTGGTGCTGTCAGTGCCACAGCTGCCAGCCTGGGCACTGCAGCGAGGAACAGAAGAAGTTCAGTGCACACGCCCACAGTGCCCAGCCGGGCACGCTCAGAGGACGAGAGTGTCAGTGCCACAGCCCAGCCTGGGCAACTGCCAAGGAGGGACAGAGGTGTGGCAGTGCCTACAGCCCAGCCCTGGGGCATTGCCAAGGAGGGACAGAGGGTGTCAGTGCCACGAACTGCCAGGAGGACAGAGGTGTCAGTGCCACATGCCCAGCCCGAAGGCGACTGCTAGGAGACAGACGGTGTAAGTCACACTGCTCAAGCACTCAGCCTCGCGGCATAAGACAGCCAGGGGCTCGGATAACAGAGGAGAGATACTCAGCATTGGCGTTGAGTCGGAAGGGATAGCTCAAAGGCTTCATCCGGTAGGTCCCACCCCTGCCATGGCAGAGGACACCTTGCACTATCCAGGTGCTCCACCTTGGGCACTGGACACGCCAGGATCCAGGGGCAGCCACGTAGCGTGTCTGCTGCGGAATTCTATTCAGCCGCCTCCCCACCCTCACAGCCAACAATCCCTTCCCCAAGGGGGTATGCCATCCGAATGCCGCATGCCCTCTGGCCAGTGGTAAGCCATTGGCCGCTGAAATGTCCTGTCCGCTCCATCCCTTGTTCCCCATCCTTCCCCAGCTTTCCCTGGAGCCACTTCAGGCCCTGGAGGGCTCTGAGCTCTCCCTGACAGTCCTTCTCGTTCTCCAGGTGGAGCACCAACCCAGCTTTTCTCCCAACGCCTGGCTCCCAGAGCACAAATCACCTCTGCATGGGCAATGGAACACTTCACCAGACTAGGGAACTCAGTTCTGATTCTCCTGTAACGTGTCAGACGCTCACTTTCACTCTGCGCGGTGGAGATTCCAAAGGCGAGCTTTCCCATTGGAGCCGCATTTCCTGCGAAATCAGCCACCACCCCTTCCCAAGGAGCGTTCTCCGAGCAGGGCAGCCTGCCAAGGCCCTGCTGGCGTGGCGATTACTTGATGGAGGTTTTCCCTGGTCCAAGGTGCAGAACACCAGGAAGTTGCGCATGGCGAGTGGTCCTCGAGTTAGTGATGTACTGCGATCCACCATGTCGCTGACTGGCCTGGCAATCACGTAGGAGTACAGGTAGGCATGGTAGTACTCATGCAGTGGGAAAGGGACAGGTGCCTCCAGGGTGCTTCCACAGGGTGACGAGCAATAAACGTGTGGACATGGTTGGCCGGTTGTGGCTGGCTCAACGAGGAACTCAAGGGATCCAGTGGGGAACGATGTCCCCATAATGGAGTTTAAACCCACACGGAGAGCCACAGCAGCAGCAAAATCTCCACTAGCGATGCCACCCTTCCTGAAGCTCAGGATAGGGGGTTCCGCTGCCCTCAGATCGCTGCTCTGTGCTGCTGTGGATTCAGCACGTGCAGGAACAGCCACTGAGATCCTTCTTCCATGCACTTCAGGCCAAGGTTCTGGGCTGGTGTTTCAGTTTGGAGAAAGTGAGGGGAAGGAGCAGAAAGGCTCCCCATGTTGCAGACATCTTTTATGAAAAATCCTTTCTTAGGACTTTCCCTTCTGAGAAAAGCTGAGAAGCCCTAAGACTCAAATGTAAAACATTGATTATCATGCTGCTTTAGAATTGCAGCAAGTAGCTCTTTTGATGGCCCATGTTAGTTGTTTCTAATTATATGCCAATACAGTCAGCATGGCTGCAGACAGAGAGGCCCAATCCACAACTTTGTTATTCATTCTTATTTATGTCATTCTTAGGATTTCTGAAGAAATCCTTTCTTCTATTCTTTTAGTACGTATTTAATGTATAATATTATATAATAAAATAATAAATCAAGCCTTTCTTGAAACCATCGGAGTTCAAATCCTCATCTCTTTCCCTCAACCTGAGACCCTTGAACACCGCACATCCCCCATTTGTCCTTAAAAACACACCCGCAATCTGCAGCTCAGTGGCTGTGAGCGGATAGGGGCAGGCCCGGGAGGTCTCACCTTGTGGAAGAAAGGCGCACATGAGCACCATGGAGAGCTCGCAGAGTAGCTTGGAGTTGTAGTAGAGTCCAGGAACTGGTGGGGGATGATCCCAGGCGTTGGGTTAGCGGCCACGGGAAGCCCCACGATGCGATCCCCCTGGCCTCTCTACCACACCTGCAAAACACGGCACAGCTGCCCCATGCAGACACTTGACCTGGGAGCTCTGAGGATGCAGGGGCTCTGTACATAAGAGGAGTTGGCAACTTCTACCCAAGGGAATGCCCAAAGGGCAAAAAGGAAAACTTAAAATGTGCTCCGTCCTTGAAGCCCAGGCCCAGCTGCTCACCCACGGGGAGAGGCTTCCTAACCCTAAATCATGGGATTCTGTAGCTCATAAGGCTGTTCTGAGGTTTAAACAGAAGAAAACTACAGGCCAGAGCAGCCCAGGCTCAGCCTGGGAGGACCCAGCATCTCCTGGCCTCTCCCCCAATCGCGGGACTTCCCATTAATTCTCTCTGCGAGTAGTGCAGTGAAGAGTGCGGATCAACGATTACCACACATCCCTTAAGGGAAAGCTTTCAAGGCCATGGTTGGATGGGGCTTGGAGCACCCTGGTGATATGTGGAATGTGTTCCTGGCCATCGGGCAGGGGTGGGACTGGATAGCTTTGAGGTTCCTTCCCACCCAAACCATTCCAGCACTCTGGAAATTCCATAATCGTCTCATTCTGAAAGCTGCTGAGATGCTGGCGCCCTCGAGTGTCTCCCAAGGAAGCCTGGATTGCCCAAGTGCTGGTCTCCTCACTCCCAAACTGCAGCTCCGTGGGCTCTGGCCTCCAAGGAAAAGCTCCAGAGCCCTAGTGTCTCCCTCACCCGGATCACCTGCATAAATTGCCAGCCTTGTGTGGTGGAATGAAATCCTGAATTTTTACATTGGATGTCCTAGAGCGAATGGACTTTATGTTAATGGATTCATCTGCAGTCTGCACGGTCCTGCAAAGAAATCCCCCAGGAGGAGCTGCAACACGGCTGCAATAATTAATGAGAAAAAGTCCAGTGCTTGATATGCCTGAGCTGGAAACAAAACCAGCTTGCCACAGCAGGGGGCTTGGCTTCCTTTGATCTTCAGTCCCTCTGCTGCTCAGTGCTAGGCTGTGTCCGAGCCGTTTTCCAGACTGCAGGAGAGAACTTCTGTGACTACAGAAAGGGTTTCCCTCTTCGCCACGGCACAAAACTGGGCAAGTTAGAGTGCCATTTTCTGGGTTTTCCGCCTCATTTGGAGTGTGTTTTCTCCACAAGCCCTGTTCTGGGAGAGCTACAGGAGGAGAGCAGTAAGATATGCTGACGCTTTCCTTTACACTGACAGAAGCACAAGACACGTTGTTGTCTTAGGTCCTTACTCCAAGTTAATGAAACTTCCAAGATTAATCTCCAGGAATCAACCCAGCAGCAGCTTCTGGCTCTGTCCCCCCCGCAACAATGCAGGGTGATTGTTAGATAACAGCGGAAGTCAAAACCATTCTTTCCTTTCAGCTTTCCACATCTTCACTTTCTTATAACGTGACACTTTGTTCTTTCCCAGCTCAGCCAAACAAAAATAGATTGTTCTCTGGAGAATCTTCTGGGGTGCTCGAGAGCTGCTCCAGCTCCTTCCTGAGTTGAACAATTATGCTTTTGTGCCAAAATCAAAGCACTGGAGCCAAAGTTCTTGACAAAGTCCCAGTTTGCTGTGGGCAGAGGTTCCTGCATGCCAAGACTCGCAGCAGTCTCCTGGGAATGTGTTAAACACAGGAGGCTTTTGGGAACAGGGTGTCTGTAAAGCAGGACATGAGTGAGATTAACACAGGGCACTTAAAGTGACCTTTCATTTTGATGCTCGTCCAGGGCTGATCGTCAAAAACAGAGACAAAAACAGGGAGAGAAAACAGCCCAGTTTGGATAAGAGCCTGGAATGGGCAGGGAAGGGAACAGCCCTAGGAATCCTGACGGCCTCTCGCACTTTAATCCCCTCTCATACTTCAATTTTCTCCATCTATCTGAATGAGCTGGTGGGGTTTCCAGGCATTTTGTTGCTTAAATCCCCCTTTTTTTTTCCCCCCCAAAGCAGGTTTTGATTCCCCATCTCCCACCCCAGGCAGCTGCTGGGTGTTTCTGACTGGAATTGGCAAGCTGCCTGGCTCCTTGTGGCTCCTGTGGCAGACCCTCGCTCCCAGCAGCTTGCCTGGCCGTGGAGGGAGCTTCGCCTGCAGTGAGCTGCAGGAGCAGCTGGCACAAAGCTCCCCAGCAGGAGCCCCCTCATCCCTGTGAGCAGGAACGATTTTTGCCAGGGAGAAAGGTCAGGGAAGCTTAGCATGGAGCGCATGGAGAGAACAGGGATTGGGAGGAGAGCAGCAAGCCACTGCCTTTGTGGGGGAGCTCATCTGCTCTGCTGGAAATATCTCCCTTTGCTGAGACATCATTGCCTCTGCTGGTGGACATCATCTGCTCTGCTGGGACAATCATCTGGCCTTTTGCTGGCGGGACATATCTTCCTTTGCTGTGCTCTGCCCAAAGAACTGTCAACATCCCCTGTCACACAGAATAGAGGGTGGCGAAGCACCACCACCATGCCAACCTGAGCTTCACCTGGCTTGGCCCCTCTGGCTCATGGATGCAGTTTGAAACTCTTGGATTTGTTTTCCCAGGCACTATCCACCTTAGAAGCGCACAGGTCCTAAATTCCATTCCAGGAACATTAGTTGAGTCACAAGCAAAAAGCTGAAGAGTTGGGGTTTAAGAAGTGTTAAGAAATGGGGTTTCCGTCCTCACTCTGGGAATCAGGTTTCCAACCCATTAACGTTGTGTTCTATAAGGAAGCAGAGCTGGGAGCCACGGGAAGCGACTGAACAAGCCTGACTGTGGTCCTTGGCTGATCCCTGGGCAGATCCTGGCCCATTGGGAGGAGCAGTTGTTGGTGAAGGAGCAGTTTGGTGGGTGAGAGCAGTTTGTGGTGGAGGGTCTCTGCCAGCCTCAATGTGTGCCTGCTGCTGCTGGGGCAGATCCTGGCCCTATGGGAGGAGCAAGTTTGTGGGGAGGGCCCATGCAGCCTTACTGTGGTCCCTGGCTGCTCCCGGCAGGTCCTGGTCATGGGGAGGAGCATTGTGGGAGGGGCTCTGCGCCGTGATTGTAGCCCCCTGGCTGCTCTGAGCAGATCCCTGGCCCATAGAGGGAGGAGCCAAGTTTGTGGGGAGGGCTTCTGCAGCCCTGATTGTGTGTCCGCTGGTCCTGCTCCTGAGCAGATCCTGGCCCCATTAGGGAGGAGCGAGTTTGTTGGGAGGGCTCCTGCAGCCTCACTGGTGTGTCCTGGCTGCTGCATTGCCAGATCTGGTTGGAAGGAGCCAGTTTGTGGGAGGGCCCTGCAGCCTCACTGTGTCCCTGGCTGCTCCACTGGCAAGGTCTGGTCATGGGCGAGGAGTGAGTTTGTGGGGAGGGCTTGCCGCCTCACTGTGTTAGCTGCTCCCTGAGCAGGTCTGGCCGTGGGAGGAGCAAGTTTGTGGGAGGGGCTTCTGCAGCCCGACTGTGTCCCTGGCTGCTGGCCTGGGCAATCTGGCTGTGGGAGGAGCAGTTTGTGGGGAGGGGCTCTGCAGCCCTGACTGGTGTGGTCCTGCTTGCTCTGGGCAGGGTTGCCTGGCCCCATGGGGAGGAAGCAGTTATGTGGGTGCAGGGCTTCAACCCGAGCCCGAATGAATCGTCGTGGGCAGGTGGCGTGTGCGTCATGGACAGGATGGCCTCGGTCTCGATCTCGTCCCAGGGCAGGAACCGGTTGTTCAGGCTGTTCTTCTCCGTGCGCACCACCTGTGGTGACATTAGTGACATCAGGGACATTCATGGGACTGCAGGGCACAAGGTGAGGGTTTGGGGCTGGGGCTGTGGTGGTCCTGATGACCTGCAGGTGACATCAGGGACATTCATGGGGCTGCAGGGCACAAGGGGCTGGGGCTGTGCCAGCTGTGGTGGCCCTGAAGACCTGTGGGAGGCAGTGACCTTTATGGGGCCGAAGGGCCCGAGGTGAGTCTCAGGTTTTGCATTGCTGAAATGGCTCCTGAGGTATTAAAGAGTCTTTTTCCCCAGCCCCAGGRCCGAAGAAGAAGTTGAGATTCCTCAGCTCTGGTTTTCAAGGTTGTTTATTTTCTCTTGTCTCATACATTGTCTTTCTGACCTGCTGAGGTCTGTCTGGCAGGTTGGTTCRTGGCACACTGACYRCCCTTGYGTTAGCTTTTTATACTAAAAACCACRTGTACTTTATTTACAATAATTTTCCAATACCTATCACCTATGTTACACAGTCTGTCTCTACTCTAAACCAATCCAGAAGTGCCACCATCACCCAGAAGATGGAGGACAAGAAGAAGAAGAAGGACAGGACACACCCAGATTCCTCCACCTTGCCTCTTGAACCCCCATTCTAAATCCCAAAAATTCTACTTTTTCACCCTGTGACAAATTCACTGTCATTCTACTCAAACCCTTGTGGCTTGTAAATCTTCACATACAGTTGATAATTGTTTCCATGGGCTAAAATCGAAGGCACAGGTGTCTGACTCTGTGCCAAGGTCTCTGAGCCCCCTGCCAGGGTCTCGAGTCCTCCAGGGCAGCCAGAGCAATGTCCTGGGTTCTGACAGGTGAGGGTTTGGGGCTGGGGCTGTGCCAGCTGTGGTGGCCCTGACAACCTGGGACATTTATGGGGCTGCAGAGCCCAGGGTGGGGTTTGGGGCTGGGGCTGTGCCAGCTGTGGTGGCCTGCAGCAGCTGAATTGCTGCTGGTATAATCCAGTGTAAGGAAGCAAAAAGAATCTTTGCATAATATCCACAGATGTTTTATTCAGATGTTCAGGTGCCAGCACCCTCACACAGAGGGGCTGAGATTGGCTCTGCCAAGGGGCCTGGGCTGCCCCTGGTCTCGGGGCAGTACAGGGATGAGGCCAGTCAGGGAATAGGGAGGAGAGGCTCAGGGACACAGGAACAGGCACAGGAACAGGGGAAGGAGCCARTGGGGTCTAACAGCTTTTTGAGGGAAGCTTCTTGTGTCTCCCTAAAGCAGGGAATGGCCCYCMRGGTCTCCACAGTGGCCYTGGGSTGGGGAGTGCTCYGAAGCCACAAAGGGTTGGCTCAGCMCAGCAGCAGCTCCAGCAATTCCCCCACCTCAGCCACACAGCTGGAAAATCCTCCTGAATTTCTCCCTCTTCCAAGAATCATAGAACAGAATCATGGGGCTGGAAGGAGCACACCAGGATCATCCAGTCCAATCCCTGCACAGAGACCCCAACAATCCCACCCTGTGCATCCCTCAGGGCATTGTCCAAACGCTCCTGGCAGCCTTGGGAATGTCACCATGCCCTGGGGAGCATTTCCAGTGCCTGACACCCTCTGGGGAAGCACCTTTTCCTGATTTCCAGCCTAACCCTCCCCTGGCACAGTTTCACATCATTCCTGACAGCCCCATCCACCCTGGATCCTTCCCCCTGCTCTTACACTTTCAGCTGATCCAAAGTCACTCCGTCCATCCCACATTTCCCACCCCATTCAATCCCTCCAGTCCTTTCCCTGCCTCTGCTCTGAACAATCTTAATTTTAAAAATTAAGCCCAGCCTGGTGAAAAGACCAAAGCATCACAGCAATAGAATTCCATTAAACATTTGATCCCACAAAAAAGCCCACGCTGAAAGCATTAACAGTGGAAATATTTGTATCGGGATCTGTGTGACAGCTGGGATGATTAAATTCCCATGGAAAGCCAGTCTTGGAGCTTTCATCTGCTGACAGCTCCAGGGGGSATGGAAAACTCAGCAGAAACATGTTGAATATTGCACTGAAGAGCCATCAAAAGCACCAACAATTTACTGCAAGTGAGCAAACTGGGCAGCTCTGGGCTATGGAAAAGCAGGGCCAGAGCTGAGCCAGCAGCATTCCCACCCCAGGAGCTCTGTGGTTCCATCAGGACATGGAAAAAGCAGGGACAATGTTGGCACAGGAATCCCTGATCCTGCTCCTTCCCAAGGTGGRGAAGCATCACAAAACTCAGCTCAGTGTCTGGCTTGGCTGAAGGGTTCTCCAGAGCCAGCAGATGCTCCCAGGGGCTCCTTCTGTGCCTGGGAACTGCTGGAAAAGAGGATGCAGGAATCAGGGTGGGCATGGGGTGAGGAGGGAAGCAGGAGGAGACAACTCCACACTCCGTGTTCAGCTCTGGGAAGGACCTGGATCTGCTGGAGTGGGARAACTCCAGGGAGAGCTCARAGCCCCTTCCAGAGCATAAAGGGGCTCCAGGAGAGCTGGAGAGTGYCACCATCTCATTWTCTGGAAAAATCTCTTTGCCCAGGATTTMWTCTCCTGGGAAGCTGAGAGGCCTCAGAGAGAAATGAAAACAARAATTATCTGATTTGCTTCTCCTGTGTTTTGCTGCTTTGGACTGTGTTTGGACATTGTTCATCCAAMAGGTGATTGTTTCATTGGTTGCATGTGAATTGTTTTSACTCAATGGCCAATCATGGCCAAGCTGTGTCGAGGCTCTGGAAAGAGTCACCAGTTTTCTTTATTATGTTTTTATTATCTTTTACCCTTCTGTCTGTATCCTTTCTGTATTCTTTAGTATAGTTTAGTATAGTATTCTTTTATATAATAGAGTATCAGAAAATAATAAATTAGCCTTCTGAGAACATGGAGTCAGATTCATCATTCCTTTCTTCATCTGGGAACCCTGCAAATACAAGAGGAGAGGGACTGGGGACAGGGGATGGAGGGACAGGACACAGGGAGTGGCTTCCCACTGCCAGAGGGCAGGGATGGATGGGATATTGGGAAGGAATTGTTCCCTCTAAGGTGGTGAGGCCCTGGCACAGGGTGCCCAGAGAAGCTGTGGCTGCCCCTGGATCCCTGGGAGTGTCCAAGGCCAGGATGGACAGGGCTTGGATCAACCTGGGATGGTGGAAGGTGTCCCTGTCCATGGCAGGGGGTGGAGTGGGATGATCTTTCAGGTTCCTTCTCTCCCAAACCATTCTGTGATGAATTTCCAGCTTGCTCTGCAATAAACTGTGTGGGATAAAGCCCCACCTGCTGTATAAGTATGGGTGATCCAACACATTAAATGATTTCATTTTTCTGGTGTGATTGATCAGTCTGGAACAGAACAGCTCCCATTTAGGTGGTGATGAAGCATCTCCAAAAAGTGCAGAAGACCCTGACCTTGACATTGACCCCACGCAGCTGAGAGAGAAGGGAGGAGCTGGAGCTGGGCACAGCAGCAGGGATGACATGGGAGCAGGTGAAGGAGCTGTTCAGGCAGGGAAGGTACATTTGGAGCTGGTTAATGCGCAGGTGGGCGTGCTTCATCACGGTACGAGCAAGATAGCAAACAGACGCTATGGCCTGCTGGAAGACGTCCTTTGTCCCAAGGGCAGTATACACTGTTGGTCTTGAGGCGAAGCGGCTGCATCTCATTAACTCACAGTAGCGACCAGCCTATAGGATGGCTGAATTTAGTGAAACTCAGGTGACATTCATGGACTGGCAGGGGACAGAAGGCCTGACGCTGAAGTCTTTAGTGGGGCGTCTGGGGGCTTAGAGGGTAGGTGGTCCCTGTATCAGGCACTCGTGCCCAGGAGAGTGACATATACAGGGAACCATGTATATCTCCAAAAACAAGTAACAGGGGGGTTGGTCAAGTGGCAGCAAGGGGCTGGGGCTGGCCCACGCTGTGTGGCCCTATCGAGTAGCAGAGAGTCTGTGCGCCGGTGGCAGTGGCCTTAGTATGGGGCCGAAGGGCCGAGGTGAGTTCCAGGTTTTGCATCATGCAGATATCACGACGCTATCTGAGGTATGAATGTAAAAAGAGTCTTTCCAACCAGAAGAGAATGCAAGGAGCAAGAGAAGAGAGGCATGCATAGATATTTTCCTCATGGCGTGAGGAGTTTTCAAGGTTGTTTATTTTCTATCGTTCCTCTCACATACCAATTGATGTCTTCTCTGATATCATGCTGAGAGGTTGCCTGTCATGCGAGCAGGTTGGGAGGTAGGACACACTGACCTACTGTCCCTTGTGTCGTTACCTCTCTATAACAAGAGGCACGCAAATTACACACTCTACTCACCATTTACAATAATTTCTTCCAATACCTATAAACCTAATGTTACACAGTCTGTCTCTCACACATAATCTAAGACGAGATACAGCAAGTTCAACCGTTGCGATACAAGAAGATGGAGGACAAAGAAGAAAGGAAGCAGAGAGAGCAAGGGACACACCCAGTCAAATAACTCACTCTCTACCTTCTCAGATGGCTTTGGCAAGTAATGCCCTCGGGGACGAGCATTCACTAATGCTTTTGCTGCCGACCCCTGGGAATTGTGTGGATGGTCTGGGTCCGTTTGTGAGGGAGGCTCCACTCTGATGTCTAAATCCCAAAATTTACTTTTTCAACGCAAGCTGAGCTAGAGCACCAAAGTTCACACTGTGTCGCATTCTATCTCGACAACACCCATGTAGGTCCTTCGTTTATAATCTTATTCACATAACACCAGTTCGCACTTCATCTGCTCTTAATTCCGGACGGCCTAAGATAATCGAGACATAGGCACACATAGGTGTCTTGACTCTCAGAGTTTGCTCAAGGTCTCTGTAGGCGGCCTCTCCGCCGAGCGAGCCAGCGACATCCGGAGTCCACTCCCAGGGCAGCCACGAGCAATGTCCTGGGGTTTCTGACAGGTGAGCAAGGTCTTGGGAGCTGGAGGGCCTGTGCCAGCCTGTAGAGTGGCCCACCATATGGACCCTTGCACCTCAGAGACATGATATTTTAGAGTGTTGGGCTATTGCAAGAGCCGCAGGTGGGGTCATTTGAGAGCAGGCTGTGGACATAGCTTTGCGCAAAGTGTGGTCGGCTCGGCCACAGGACCAGCAGTCGCTGAATTCAAGCTTCCCGCACGAGGCTATCACTCCACATGTAAGAGAACCCTAGAAACAACTGAGTGCAGAGAGATAGCAGAGATGTAGTGTCTGTTGTTCAGACGCAGAGATGTTACGAGGTGCAGCCAAGCACCGCTCGGGACACAGAGGTGCGCTCGCTGAGATAAGCCTTCGTAGAGGAGAGAGGCATGGGCACTGAACACGAACACACGTGAGCTCACATCGGGTTGAGTAGAGATGCGGGATGGATGCAGAGTCAGGAATAGGGAGGAGAGTGCTCGAGGGACCACAGGAACGAGGCGAGGGACCACAGGTCGCAGAGAACGAGAGCCCATGGGGTCCCTAACAGCCTTTTGAGGAGCTTCTGTGGTCTCCCTAAAGCAGACGAGGAGAAATGTGGCCCCCATGTGGTGCGTCCACTACCAGTGGCACCGGACAAAATGCGGGCGACGGGGAGTGCTCTGATAGCTCGAACCACAGCGGATTGGCTCACGCCTCACGTCCACCAAGTCTTAGTATATGTTTGACTCCAGGCATATTCCCCCACCCATTTGAGAGAGAGAGAAACAAACTATCTGCCTAAAACATGTTCTGCCCTCTCTCCTCAAGAGAGAGCATAACAGTATATAATGAGGGCTCTGGAAGGACGCACGACCAAGTGATCATCCAGGTCCAATCCGACTCGGCACGAGACCCAACCAAACATACCGCACCACCCCTCCTGAATGCATTCCTCTCTGAGGGCATTGTCCAAACGCTCCTGCAGCCTTGGGATAGGTACCAAACCATGCACATCGCTATCCCAAGCCCGAGCTATCGTATTCCTAGATGACCACCTGATACAACATTCGACAGAAATCAGCTACATACTTGGAGCGGATAAGTCAATCAGCTTCAGTTCCTGATGTCATGCACAGCCTACACCTCCCCTGGCAACAAGTTTCCACAACATTTCATATAGAAAGCCTTACACCAGCTCATGTCCACCATACGGAGGTCACTCCTTGCTCATCTGACAAAATACTTTCGAGAGCGTGATCCAAAGTCAGAACATCCGTCACTCCCATCATTTCACCCACTCCGCATTCAATCCCTCCAGTCCTTCCCTTGTCTCTGCTATAAATCTAATTTTTAACAAATTAAAGCCCCAGCCTGGTGAAAAGACCAAGCATATCAGCAATAGAATTTCCAATTAAACTACTTCTGATCCACAAAAAAAGCCCAATGCTGAGAAGCATTACAGTGGAATAATTTGTATGGGATCTGGTGTGAACAGCTTGGGTGATTAAATTCCCATGGAACAGCGCCAGTCTTGGAGCTTGTCATCATGCTAGAAGCTCCAGGGGATGTGAAAATCTTCTAAGAAATCAATGTTGATATTGCACCTGAAGGGGCATCAAAAGCAGACCAACACATTTACTGCAAGTAGAGCAAACTGGGCAATAATGAGCTAGAGCCAGTGCCGATTCCAGCCTATTCCACGGAGCTCTGTGGTTCAATAAGGTAATGTAAACGGAGGATACATGTTGGCACGGAATCCTGATCCTGCTCCTCCAAAGGTGGGGAGATCAACAAAACTCTAGCTCAGTGTTCTGGTTGGCTGGCAATTGGGTTCTTCCAGAGCGCAGCAGATGCTCCAGGGGCTCCTTCTGTGCCTGGGACTGCTAGGAAAAAAGAGGATCAGGTATGTCAGGGGTGAGCATCGGGGAGGAGGGAAGCCAGCGAAGAGACAACTCACACTCGGTGTTTCAGCTCTCTGAGGACTGATCTGCTGTGAGTGGGAAATCCAAGGATGAGCTCATAGCCCCTCCAGAGCATAAAGGGCTCCAGGAGAGCTGAGAGAGTGTCCCCATCCTCAATTATCTGGTAAAAATGCTCTTGCCCAGGTTTATTCTCCTGGGAACGCTGAGAGGCCTAGAGAGAAATGAAACAAGAAATTTATCCCTGATTGCTTCCTCCTGTTTTTTGCTGCTTTGGACTGATGTTTGGACATTGCTTCTCATCGTCCAAAAGTGTATTGTTTCTAATGTCTGCTGTGTTGCATTTTAACTCAAGTGGCAATATGCAAAGCTGTGCTGAGCTCCGCTGGAAAGATCACCAGTGTTTTCTTTAATTATCGTTTTATTATCTTACTCCTTCTGTCCTGTATCTCTTTCTGTATTCTAGTTAGATAGATTTTAAGGTATCAGAAACTAATAAGCTTAACTTCTTGGCTGGAGTAATTAAGGCATCTTCGATTTCGAATGAAGTCCTGCAGGAGCAGGACTCAACTAAATCCTCTTTTCTGTAACCCTGAAATACAAGAGAGAGAGGACTGGGACAGGGGATTGGAGGGACAGGACACAGGGAGTGGCTTCCCACTGCAGAGGGCAGGGATGGATGGGATAATTGTTTTCCTTAGAGAGGTATAGGATTCCTGGCACGTGACTAAAGCGGTGGTGAGCCCCTGCAGACAGGGGGCCCAGAGAAGCTTTAGTGGCTGCAAGGATCCCCTTGGGAGTGTCAAGGCAGACAGGGCTTAGAGATGGTGGAGTATTCCCTGTCCATGCAAAGGGGTGAAGTGGATGATCGTTTCAGGTCATTTCCCAAACCATGTCTGTGAGAATTTCCAGCTTGCTTGCAATAAACTGTGTGGGATAAGCCCACCTGCTGGTATAAGTATGGGTGATCCAACACATTAAATGATTTCATCTCTTTCTTGGTGTGATTGATCAGTCTGGAACGAACAGCTCCCATTTAGGTGGTGATGAAGCACTCCAAAAAGTGCAGAAGAGACGCTTGACATTGACCCCACGCAAGCTGAGAGAGAAGGGAGGAGCTGGAGCTGGGCACAGCAGCAGGGATGACATGGGAGCAGGTGAAGGTAGCTGTTCAGGCAGGAAGGTACATTTGGAGGGTTAATCTGGCCATGTGGCAGCTGGATGAATGTCACTGAACCTTGCTCAAGATGTAGCAGCCAGGGCTGCCCAGGTTTCTCTTGTTTCCCTGGGGTGTGAATTCGCTGTCCCTGTTGTGAAGTGTCCCCTGGAAGTGTGCACAAGTTTTAAGTTTTATGATATTAGGGGCCAGGCTGGACGCAAGCTTTATGGGGTGATTGTTGGTGGGAGGTGTCCTGCCAATGGCAGGGGTAGGATTGAAGATGGGTTTTAAGGTTCCTTCCCACCAACATTCTGGAATCCTCAAAGTCACACGCAACAGTAAGCTCCTGTGGAGCTCCAGGGACAGAGGAAGCTGCACTGGAGAGCTCTGCCAGGAGGGTCCTGTTCCTGCACCTGCAGACAGCCAGAGTGGCAGAACCCACCCTTCCTCTCACACACAACTTGCTCCTTGGAATTGTCCTCCTTCAGCTCCACCCCCTGCCCTGCTGGGTCTCACGCCCAAAAGAGCCAGAGGGTGCCTCCAACCTCTTCTTGTCTTTTTTCCGACTCTCGAGGTCTCAATCTCTCTCCCAGCACTGCTCTCCTGCCCTTCCATCATCTTCATGCATTTGCCGACAACTTTTGATCCTTCACGGTCTCTGAGCCAAGAGCTCTGTCAAACCCCAAGCAAAGATGTTCTCAGCTGGCAGCCCTGGGAGTCAGCAAGCTCTCCTTCCAAGGAGATTCAAACAGGAGGAGGACGACAAAATCAGCCAGAGAACAAAAGAGAGACCCAGCCCCTCAGGCCAGCCCCACCTCCCCTCACAGCAGGGCTCCAAACTCAGAGCAGAGCACCACTGGTGGGACTGCACCAAATTCCAACTCCTCCAGACTCAAACCACCATCCGAGACTTCTCTCGCCTTGTTGGTTTGGTTATTTTGACTTTGTTTTGGGATTATTTCTCTTTAAAACACTTTTTGCCATCAGCTAAAAGGCCGCAGACTCAAAACATGAACCTCCTGAGCAGTTGCCTCAAAGTATAAGGTCCTGGCAGCCCTGCGGATCAGCAGCTTCCTTCCAAGGAATTCAAACACTGAGGAGGACATCATGTTAATCAGCCAGAGAACAAAAAGAGAGAGACCCCAGCCCATCAGAGCCCACCTCCCCTCAAGAGAGCCGGCTCCAAACTCAGAGCAGAGGCACCACTGGTGGCGAGTCTGCACAAGTTATTCCAACTCCTCCAGACTCAAACCCACCAGAACTGTGCCCTGCTCGCCTTAATTTTCATTTGTTTTTGGCTTTTTGTTTGAGACTAATTCTCTTTAAAACTCTTTGTTATCTGCTAAAAGGCCAGAGCTCAACCATGAAACCTCTGAGCAGTTT